>OX388261.1:0-20000 GCA_947579855.1 Anticlea derivata
CTAACCTAACCTAACCTAACCTAACCTAACCTAACCTAACCTAACCTAACCTAACCTAACCTAACCTAACCTAACCTAACCTAACCTAACCTAACCTAACCTAACCTAACCTAACCTAACCTAACCTAACCTAACCTAACCTAACCTAACCTAACCTAACCTAACCTAACCTAACCTAACCTAACCTAACCTAACCTAACCTAACCTAACCTAACCTAACCTAACCTAACCTAACCTAACCTAACCTAACCTAACCTAACCTAACCTAACCTAACCTAACCTAACCTAACCTAACCTAACCTAACCTAACCTAACCTAACCTAACCTAACCTAACCTAACCTAACCTAACCTAACCTAACCTAACCTAACCTAACCTAACCTAACCTAACCTAACCTAACCTAACCTAACCTAACCTAACCTAACCTAACCTAACCTAACCTAACCTAACCTAACCTAACCTAACCTAACCTAACCTAACCTAACCTAACCTAACCTAACCTAACCTAACCTAACCTAACCTAACCTAACCTAACCTAACCTAACCTAACCTAACCTAACCTAACCTAACCTAACCTAACCTAACCTAACCTAACCTAACCTAACCTAACCTAACCTAACCTAACCTAACCTAACCTAACCTAACCTAACCTAACCTAACCTAACCTAACCTAACCTAACCTAACCTAACCTAACCTAACCTAACCTAACCTAACCTAACCTAACCTAACCTAACCTAACCTAACCTAACCTAACCTAACCTAACCTAACCTAACCTAACCTAACCTAACCTAACCTAACCTAACCTAACCTAACCTAACCTAACCTAACCTAACCTAACCTAACCTAACCTAACCTAACCTAACCTAACCTAACCTAACCTAACCTAACCTAACCTAACCTAACCTAACCTAACCTAACCTAACCTAACCTAACCTAACCTAACCTAACCTAACCTAACCTAACCTAACCTAACCTAACCTAACCTAACCTAACCTAACCTAACCTAACCTAACCTAACCTAACCTAACCTAACCTAACCTAACCTAACCTAACCTAACCTAACCTAACCTAACCTAACCTAACCTAACCTAACCTAACCTAACCTAACCTAACCTAACCTAACCTAACCTAACCTAACCTAACCTAACCTAACCTAACCTAACCTAACCTAACCTAACCTAACCTAACCTAACCTAACCTAACCTAACCTAACCTAACCTAACCTAACCTAACCTAACCTAACCTAACCTAACCTAACCTAACCTAACCTAACCTAACCTAACCTAACCTAACCTAACCTAACCTAACCTAACCTAACCTAACCTAACCTAACCTAACCTAACCTAACCTAACCTAACCTAACCTAACCTAACCTAACCTAACCTAACCTAACCTAACCTAACCTAACCTAACCTAACCTAACCTAACCTAACCTAACCTAACCTAACCTAACCTAACCTAACCTAACCTAACCTAACCTAACCTAACCTAACCTAACCTAACCTAACCTAACCTAACCTAACCTAACCTAACCTAACCTAACCTAACCTAACCTAACCTAACCTAACCTAACCTAACCTAACCTAACCTAACCTAACCTAACCTAACCTAACCTAACCTAACCTAACCTAACCTAACCTAACCTAACCTAACCTAACCTAACCTAACCTAACCTAACCTAACCTAACCTAACCTAACCTAACCTAACCTAACCTAACCTAACCTAACCTAACCTAACCTAACCTAACCTAACCTAACCTAACCTAACCTAACCTAACCTAACCTAACCTAACCTAACCTAACCTAACCTAACCTAACCTAACCTAACCTAACCTAACCTAACCTAACCTAACCTAACCTAACCTAACCTAACCTAACCTAACCTAACCTAACCTAACCTAACCTAACCTAACCTAACCTAACCTAACCTAACCTAACCTAACCTAACCTAACCTAACCTAACCTAACCTAACCTAACCTAACCTAACCTAACCTAACCTAACCTAACCTAACCTAACCTAACCTAACCTAACCTAACCTAACCTAACCTAACCTAACCTAACCTAACCTAACCTAACCTAACCTAACCTAACCTAACCTAACCTAACCTAACCTAACCTAACCTAACCTAACCTAACCTAACCTAACCTAACCTAACCTAACCTAACCTAACCTAACCTAACCTAACCTAACCTAACCTAACCTAACCTAACCTAACCTAACCTAACCTAACCTAACCTAACCTAACCTAACCTAACCTAACCTAACCTAACCTAACCTAACCTAACCTAACCTAACCTAACCTAACCTAACCTAACCTAACCTAACCTAACCTAACCTAACCTAACCTAACCTAACCTAACCTAACCTAACCTAACCTAACCTAACCTAACCTAACCTAACCTAACCTAACCTAACCTAACCTAACCTAACCTAACCTAACCTAACCTAACCTAACCTAACCTAACCTAACCTAACCTAACCTAACCTAACCTAACCTAACCTAACCTAACCTAACCTAACCTAACCTAACCTAACCTAACCTAACCTAACCTAACCTAACCTAACCTAACCTAACCTAACCTAACCTAACCTAACCTAACCTAACCTAACCTAACCTAACCTAACCTAACCTAACCTAACCTAACCTAACCTAACCTAACCTAACCTAACCTAACCTAACCTAACCTAACCTAACCTAACCTAACCTAACCTAACCTAACCTAACCTAACCTAACCTAACCTAACCTAACCTAACCTAACCTAACCTAACCTAACCTAACCTAACCTAACCTAACCTAACCTAACCTAACCTAACCTAACCTAACCTAACCTAACCTAACCTAACCTAACCTAACCTAACCTAACCTAACCTAACCTAACCTAACCTAACCTAACCTAACCTAACCTAACCTAACCTAACCTAACCTAACCTAACCTAACCTAACCTAACCTAACCTAACCTAACCTAACCTAACCTAACCTAACCTAACCTAACCTAACCTAACCTAACCTAACCTAACCTAACCTAACCTAACCTAACCTAACCTAACCTAACCTAACCTAACCTAACCTAACCTAACCTAACCTAACCTAACCTAACCTAACCTAACCTAACCTAACCTAACCTAACCTAACCTAACCTAACCTAACCTAACCTAACCTAACCTAACCTAACCTAACCTAACCTAACCTAACCTAACCTAACCTAACCTAACCTAACCTAACCTAACCTAACCTAACCTAACCTAACCTAACCTAACCTAACCTAACCTAACCTAACCTAACCTAACCTAACCTAACCTAACCTAACCTAACCTAACCTAACCTAACCTAACCTAACCTAACCTAACCTAACCTAACCTAACCTAACCTAACCTAACCTAACCTAACCTAACCTAACCTAACCTAACCTAACCTAACCTAACCTAACCTAACCTAACCTAACCTAACCTAACCTAACCTAACCTAACCTAACCTAACCTAACCTAACCTAACCTAACCTAACCTAACCTAACCTAACCTAACCTAACCTAACCTAACCTAACCTAACCTAACCTAACCTAACCTAACCTAACCTAACCTAACCTAACCTAACCTAACCTAACCTAACCTAACCTAACCTAACCTAACCTAACCTAACCTAACCTAACCTAACCTAACCTAACCTAACCTAACCTAACCTAACCTAACCTAACCTAACCTAACCTAACCTAACCTAACCTAACCTAACCTAACCTAACCTAACCTAACCTAACCTAACCTAACCTAACCTAACCTAACCTAACCTAACCTAACCTAACCTAACCTAACCTAACCTAACCTAACCTAACCTAACCTAACCTAACCTAACCTAACCTAACCTAACCTAACCTAACCTAACCTAACCTAACCTAACCTAACCTAACCTAACCTAACCTAACCTAACCTAACCTAACCTAACCTAACCTAACCTAACCTAACCTAACCTAACCTAACCTAACCTAACCTAACCTAACCTAACCTAACCTAACCTAACCTAACCTAACCTAACCTAACCTAACCTAACCTAACCTAACCTAACCTAACCTAACCTAACCTAACCTAACCTAACCTAACCTAACCTAACCTAACCTAACCTAACCTAACCTAACCTAACCTAACCTAACCTAACCTAACCTAACCTAACCTAACCTAACCTAACCTAACCTAACCTAACCTAACCTAACCTAACCTAACCTAACCTAACCTAACCTAACCTAACCTAACCTAACCTAACCTAACCTAACCTAACCTAACCTAACCTAACCTAACCTAACCTAACCTAACCTAACCTAACCTAACCTAACCTAACCTAACCTAACCTAACCTAACCTAACCTAACCTAACCTAACCTAACCTAACCTAACCTAACCTAACCTAACCTAACCTAACCTAACCTAACCTAACCTAACCTAACCTAACCTAACCTAACCTAACCTAACCTAACCTAACCATTCGCGCTCGAACCGCAGTCGAGAGCGCCACGAAAGTAAGCCCTTCCGCGCTCAAAAAATCACGAAAATTATCAAAAGTGAAGTTATTTTAGAGTGTGATACACCAAAAGAAGCGGGAGCAAGAGGCGCACATGCCTGTTCAATTTCGGCAGTGCTAAGTGAAGTGAGCGCGAAGTTATTCGCAAAAAAGTGAAAATTTTGAAATTTTGAATTTTCAAAGTGGAATATCTCGCGATATTCAGCGACGACCCATTGTTTTTATTGTGCATTCGGAAAGGCCTTCTGGAACTGCACAACTTGGAATCTTTTGCCGATTTTTTCCGCGCAGGAGCGCGGAAATAAAGGCAAAAAAACAAGTACCACGTGGCCACGAGGTCATCGATCCCGGGCTGTTGGAAGAGGACTGATATCGGGGCCTAGAAGACACCACCGTGGGCAGCTGGGAGGCACTTGAAAATTTTCTAAAAGTTAAGTTTTGACCAGGATATTAATATTTCAAAATTTATTCATTTTTCAAAAATTTATAACTCCCTGAAAAGATCCTTTACATATACCTTTTAATTCTGTTTAAGATAGAATTTAAGGTCCTCTACCATCCATAAAAAACTCGACGTATATTCATCAACTAGTTTCCGAGTTATAGATTTTTAAATATTTTAGGTACACACGAGGTACCCCTTATATAATAGTTAGATTTATTCAAGTAATTTTATTAAATTTGAGGGCAAGTGTTTATAAATGTTTAAAATTTTCCGGAATTAAATTGACCAATTTGGAATTTTTATGACCATTTTTGTGTAAAATTTTGCGTTTTTTGCATTTTAAAATCAGGGGGCAGTAAATTTACCTTGACCGGGCAATATTTGAATAGGCCTTGCAAAGACCTTTCAAACGAGCCCAAACACGGGCCAATTTGAGCAAAAACGGCCAAAGTTAGATTCGGACGGCCATCTTGGCGGCCATCTTTGAAATTTTGAAAGCCTTGTAACTTCTTTATTTATTATCGGATTTGAACAGGGTTTTCAGTGTTGGTACTGTCTCCACCATCACTACCCGCATTCACATAAAATAACTAAATTCAGAGCCAACAATTAAATACCAATTCTGACAAGTGGAAGTGATAGGTGGCGTCGAGACAATCACGATAAGCCAAAACACCGTAGGTCTAACTTTAAAACTGAGACAGCAGCGGAGCTTATAAGTTTAAGCGGCCATTTTGGACGCCATCTTGGAAAAGTTCAAACACTCGCAACTTCTTAACCAGGGCTCCAAATTGGACGCGGTTTTTTGCTTACACCTGTACTCCGACTGGACTATAACATACACTATAGAGACAGACTCTAGGTAGAGTCAACATTTTTTATTGACAAATCTTACTTGGATTTTGTTTTGACGCTAGAGTAGAGCTACTTCGATCCTGAAACTGACCGCGGACCGACTCTACGTAGAGTAGTTCTGTCAAAATATTTTATTTTTATATTTTATTATAGTTTTTAATATTTACAACTTATACAAACTTAAATTTAACTTTAAAATTATTTACATTTGACGTGTTCCTTTGACAAGCGCTAAGAGAATGTTTGGTTTTCACACTCCCAAGAAAAGTTCCACAAACGAAGAGCAAAGCTCTACATTACCCGGGCATTCGAGTGGACAGGTTCCACAATCGCGGGATCACGAGATGGCCCAGACATCAGGTGTAAAGTCGTCAAGTGTGCGTAGGAGCATAGGTGAGTGGGAGTCAGGGAAATCCGAACCTCTCATAAAATTGATTACCCCACCGAAGAAGGCCGCACAGGTGGAACCCCTGAAGCCAAAATCAACGAAGACTCTCTCGCAAGACAACAGGGCTGGAGCCCGAAGAATATCGACAGAGGCAACGGGGAGCCCACCGACACAACAGAAAGTGAAGTTCACTGACCGGTTGGCGGAGGCGAAAGCATGTGTCCAGAAGGCGAAAACACATCTGGGGAATTCGAGGAACATAAAAACCGAGATCAAGGTCGAGGTAACACAGGCAATAGATAGACTCTACCAACTAGTCAAAGAAGCGGACAATGTGAAAGGACAAGGAAAGAAGAAAACAATCGAACTACAGAAAGAAAAAGAACTTGGAATCGAGGAAAAATCCCAGGAAGAACCGAAAGAACCGATGAGGAAAGAAGAAGCAGAGCTTACAAGAAGAATAGAAGAACACACAAGACTCATGCAAGAAAGCAACGAAAAGATGGAAAGACTGAGAGAGACGATCGAGAAACAACAGGACCTACAAGAGAAGATGACATACGCGAGTGCGGCAGCGGCACAGCCCAGGAGACAGCCCCCTGAGCAGACTGCGTTACACTCGATAGTAGTCACAGCGAAGAATGAGACAGAGACAGGGGACGAGATACTGGACAGGATAAGGGAAGTAGTCAAAGCAAAAGAAGGAGGAGTAGAAGTAGAAAGAATACGAAAAGGAAAGGACAGGAAAGTCATCGTGGGGTGCAGAACGCAGAAAGATAGGGAACAAATAAAAGAAAGGCTTAAGAAAGCGGAAGAGCACCTGAATGTCCAGGAGGTGAAGAACAAAGATCCACTGGTAATTTTGAGGGACGTCTTTCAGTACAACAGCGATAAGGACATCGTTGGAGCCTTGTGGAAGCAAAACGCGAAGATACTGAAAGACCTTGACGAGAAGGCAAATAAGGTAGAAATCCTGTATAAGAAACGCTCACGGAACCCTCAGGCAAACAGCGTGATCATGAGAGTGTCCCCTGGAGTCTGGCAGCGATTGACCGAAGCAGAATCAGTCATGATAGACCTTCAACGAGTGAGGGTGGCAGACCAGTCGCCACTGGTCCAATGTTCGATTTGCCTAGGCTACGGGCATGGACGGCGATTCTGCAAGGAGACCATCGAAAAGTGCAGCCACTGCGGGGGGCCCCACAAGAAAGTGGAGTGTGCGGACTGGCTCGCGGGCGAAGCCCCAACCTGCTGTAACTGCTCGCGTGCAAAGCTCGATAGAACTGAACATAACGCGTTCAGTAATGAATGCCCAATTAGGAGAAGGTGGGAGACAATAGCAAGAGCCACAATAGCATACCAGTGCTGAAGTAGCCCCGGGCATAAAATCTTCCTCAGATGGTGCAAAGGCCTACCTAGTAGCACAAGCGAACCTACAAAGAAAAGAACTGGCGACACACGAGATGATGCTAATGGCTAGTGAGAAGAGGATGACCTTCGCGCTACTTCAGGAACCATACGTTGGGTCGATTGGCAAAGTGAAAAACTACGGAGGGGCAAGGATCTTCCAGAACTCAAATCAAGGGAAAGGCACCATAAAGGCAGCTATAGCCGTCTTTGATGACGATTTAGATGTGGTACAACTGCCGAACCTAACCACAAATAACATCACAGTGGTGAAACTGAAAACGAGAGCCTGGGAGATCGTTGCCGCCTCTTTTTACTTTGAGCCAGATCAAACAAGCATAGATCAGTACCTGGAGCAACTGAGGAAGATCGAGCAGCAGGAGAAGCCAAGATACCTAATTATGGGGGGTGACGCAAACGCGAAGAGCACCTGGTGGGGAAGTGAAAAGACAGATCAGAAGGGCGAGGAACTAGCAGGATTCCTAGAAGAGACAGGCTTGCAGATACTCAACGACGGTGACATCCCTACTTTTGACACGATAAGGGGCAACAAGCGTTATACCAGCATTGTAGATGTCACGGCCTGCACGGAGGAGATGCTAAACCTGGTTGAAGACTGGAGAGTGAATGAAGGCATAATCAGTTCGGACCACAACGCGTTAACTTTTAAAATTAGGCTCACGAAATCAAAAGGTGTTAGTATAAATAGAACTACCAGAATCTACAATAGTAAAAAAGCAGATTGGGACAAATTTCATGGGAAATTTGCCCAATTGCGACAGGAAAATAAAATCAACAAAGAAGAAATAGAAAAATTAGGGAACAAAATAGAACTAGACCAAAAAGTAAAATCATATATAAATACAATAATAGAGACATGCAAAGTTAGTATACCAGAAATAAAAATAGTAAATAAACTCAACTTACCGTGGTGGTCCAAAGAACTCGCGAAGCTGAAGAAGGAAGTCACAACCAGGAGGCGTCGAATCCGATGTGCAGCGCCGGTCCGGAGGAAGAAAGTAGTCGATGAGTACCTGCAAGCAAAAGAAAAATATGAGACAGAAGCCAAGAAAGCACAAACGGAAAGTTGGAAGGAGTTCTGCGGAAAACAGGACAGAGAGGGATTATGGGAGGGGATTTACAGAGTAATAGGAAGGACAACTAGGAGAGAGGAAGACATACCATTGATGAAGGAGGGAAAGGTCTTGTGCGCTAAGCAATCAGCAACGACGTTGGCCGACACTTTCTACCCGGAGGACTCGGAAAGCGAAGATAACGAAGACCACCGACGGACAAGAGCAGAAGCCGACCAGGTAAACGAATGGGTTCATGATGAACACCATGACCCACCGTTTACCATGGAAGAGCTGAGATCCGCGGTGGACAGCTTTAACCCAAGAAAAGCCCCGGGTATGGACGGCCTTACGGTCGACATTTGTGCTCAGGCAATAGCACAAGACCCAGAAACTTACCTCGCACTAACCAACAAGTGCCTGACGTTGCAGCACTTCCCGACCATATGGAAGGAGGCAACAGTCATAGTCCTAAAGAAGCCAGGGAAGGCAGACTACACAAACCCCAAGGCATACAGACCGATTGGGCTGTTGCCTGTCATGGGCAAGATACTAGAGAAGATGTTAGTCGGACGCATCAAATGGCATATACTCCCGAGACTAAGTACCCGCCAGTACGGCTTCATTCCCCAAACGAGCACCGAGGACTCCCTCTACGACCTAATGAAATACATACGCACTAAACTAAATGCCAAGAAACTTATAACGATGATATCATTGGACATAGAGGGAGCCTTCGATGCTGCGTGGTGGCCAGCCATTAGGACAAGACTGGCCGAGGAACAATGTCCCGTAAACATAAGAAGACTCGTGGACAGTTACCTACAGGACCGGAAAGTCAGAGTGAGATATGCGGGTCAAGAACACTCAAAGACGACCAACAAAGGATGCGTCCAGGGATCAATTGGCGGACCTATGCTCTGGAATCTCCTCCTGGACTCCCTACTAAAGGGACTCGAAAAGCGGAAAGACTACTGCCAGGCCTTCGCCGACGATGTAGTGCTGGTGTTCGACGGTGATACCGCACTTGAGGTTCAGAGACAAGCCAATGCCGCCCTCGCCTATGTTCAGGGGTGGGGTGTCAAAAATAAGTTGAAATTCGCACCACATAAAACTAACGCTATGGTAATTACTAGGAAGCTGAAATTTGACACCCCACTGCTGAGAATGGGTGGGGTTGACATTGGAATGTCTCAAGAAATTAAAATTTTGGGGGTGACCATTGACAGCAAACTGACCTTCAACAACCACGCGACAAGTGTCTGCAAGAAGGCCTTGAACATTTATAAAAAGCTCGCTACAGCAGCCAAGGTCAGTTGGGGTCTTCACCCGGAGGTCATTCGAACCATTTATGTGGCAACGGTAGAGCCCATCATCATGTATGCCGCAAGTATCTGGGCACAGGAAACAAAGAAGCTGGGAATACAGAAGCAGTTAAACACGGTCCAGAGAGGCTTCGCCCAGAAAATCACGAGAGCATACCGCACAGTTTCTCTAAACTCAGCCCTGGTGCTGGCCGGGTTACTCCCGCTTGACCTCAGGATACAGGAGGCAGCCGCCCTGTATAAGGCCAAGCGAGGAGTGCCCCTGCCAGTACTAGCAGATAGAGAAATGGAGAAGATGATGGGCTTTAAAACGAATCCCCACCCAGCAGACTACATGAGCCTGAACTTTGTGGACCTGATCGACCAGGAAGCTGTGGATGAGCACAACCATCAAGAGGTTAGGATATACACTGACGGCAGCAAAATTGAGGGCCAAGTCGGAGCAGCACTATCCTTATGGAATGGTGAGGCCGAGACAAAAACCCTCAAGTTAAAGCTGTCGTCCTACTGTACAGTGTACCAGGCAGAACTGCTAGCCCTTTGCAGAGCCACAGGCGAGGTCCTAAAACGTAGCGAGCAAACTTTTGGAATCTTCAGCGACTCGAGAGCAGCACTACAAACGGTCACAAACTCAAGCTCCATTCATCCGCTAGCAGTCGAAGCCCGAAACAACTTACGCGTGGCTTTGACCCAGCATAAGGAAGTATCCCTATACTGGATCAAAGCCCACGCTGGACTTGAAGGGAACGAGCGTGCGGACCAGCTTGCAAAGGATGCAGCGCTGAAGATAAAAAGAAAGGCCGACTACGAACATTGCCCAAAATCGTTTGCAAAGAGACAGATACGACTCGAAACGCTTGTCAAATGGAACGACCGGTACAGGACAGGGGACACAGCGTCAATCACAAAGATATTTTACCCCGACGCAATAAAAGCCTACAAGACGGTACGACTGACGGAACCGACCAGTACTATGACGCAAATAATGACGGGACATGGTGGGTTCTCTGAATATTTGACTCGATTCAAATGTAAAGAGAACCCATCATGCATTTGTGAGCCAGGTGTAAGCGAAACAGTACCGCACATCCTTTTTGAATGCCCGGTAAATGGAGTAAAAAGGTACGAAGTGGAACAAACACTAGACTGTAAACTGAATGTAGAAAATGTAAGCTCGCTAATCTCAAATAAAAAGAAAAAATGTAAATTTATAGATTATTGTACCTATGTAGCCGAAATTGTAATAAAGAGAAATAAAGATGAATAAAATATGGTGAATATATATTATAAGATATATATAAACAGCATATATAAAAAATTAGCATAAGCAAACATTAGCAAGATAAGATAGTACAATAGTAATAATAAATATAGTAAAATTGTATAAAGATAGAAAATAAGCTCAAAATGTTAAAATTAGATATAATGAAGAAAAAGTATAAATTATAGTAAAACCTATAGCATAAGAATCCCCTAGACCCCAAGAGGGTACGATAAGCATGTTATTCCAACCCGTAGATAGAAATAAAGAAAAACAAAGTCTTTGATTACGTCAAAGGAACGAGAGAGAAAAAAAAAAAAAAAAAAAAAAAAAAAAACCTAACCTAACCTAACCTAACCTAACCTAACCTAACCTAACCTAACCTAACCTAACCTAACCTAACCTAACCTAACCTAACCTAACCTAACCTAACCTAACCTAACCTAACCTAACCTAACCTAACCTAACCTAACCTAACCTAACCTAACCTAACCTAACCTAACCTAACCTAACCTAACCTAACCTAACCTAACCTAACCTAACCTAACCGATACAAATACCGACTTTTATTTGTTGACTTACAGTCGCATGCGATATATCAAATTAAGCGTCTCGGTGCCTATTGTGCGATAATACCTTAATAAGACACACGTTTTATATAAAAAACGTGATTTTTCGACCTTTTTCGCATTTTCTTAAAGACTTGTAAAATTTTTATAATTATTTGGCTTTAAAACACTTCTTTTTCCAAATTATTAGTTTCTGACTGCTGTTTAAGTAGTGTTTTACCGCGCTGGTTGCGCCCCCTATCGCATTGTATCGTTTTCGGTAGTAGAAAATTATTATTTAATTGTTTTACGCTAGAAAACGTACTTTTGTCTTAGGAAAAAACCAAAAAAGATTTTTCTTGACTTTTTCTTCAAGTGAATATAGCCGTGTGATACATCATAATTAGCGGCTCGCGGCGCTCTATCTACTGAGCGACTGCATTTATTTACGTGTCATAGAAAAATCCTTCAAAAACTTCAATTTTCCGAAAATTTTGACCGTTTTAGGGTGATTTTGCGCGTTTTTTCAAATTTCCTCCAACACCTGGCTTGTTTCTGCACATCCCGTGGCTGGTTCACCTTTGCCCGACGTCCCCGCACGTACCTGCAACAGAAAAAACACCAATTATAGCAAGAAATTGAAAAAACTGCCCGACCACTCTGAAACCGTCGACCCAAAATCCACCTAAGCCCTGACAAATTTACATACTTCATACAAATACCGACTTTTATTTGTTGACTTACAGTCGCATGCGATATATCAAATTAAGCGTCTCGGTGCCTATTGTGCGATAATACCTTAATAAGACACACGTTTTATATAAAAAACGTGATTTTTCGACCTTTTTCGCATTTTCTTAAAGACTTGTAAAATTTTTATAATTATTTGGCTTTAAAACACTTCTTTTTCCAAATTATTAGTTTCTGACTGCTGTTTAAGTAGTGTTTTACCGCGCTGGTTGCGCCCCCTATCGCATTGTATCGTTTTCGGTAGTAGAAAATTATTATTTAATTGTTTTACGCTAGAAAACGTACTTTTGTCTTAGGAAAAAACCAAAAAAGATTTTTCTTGACTTTTTCTTCAAGTGAATATAGCCGTGTGATACATCATAATTAGCGGCTCGCGGCGCTCTATCTACTGAGCGACTGCATTTATTTACGTGTCATAGAAAAATCCTTCAAAAACTTCAATTTTCCGAAAATTTTGACCGTTTTAGGGTGATTTTGCGCGTTTTTTCAAATTTCCTCCAACACCTGGCTTGTTTCTGCACATCCCGTGGCTGGTTCACCTTTGCCCGACGTCCCCGCACGTACCTGCAACAGAAAAAACACCAATTATAGCAAGAAATTGAAAAAACTGCCCGACCACTCTGAAACCGTCGACCCAAAATCCACCTAAGCCCTGACAAATTTACATACTTCATACAAATACCGACTTTTATTTGTTGACTTACAGTCGCATGCGATATATCAAATTAAGCGTCTCGGTGCCTATTGTGCGATAATACCTTAATAAGACACACGTTTTATATAAAAAACGTGATTTTTCGACCTTTTTCGCATTTTCTTAAAGACTTGTAAAATTTTTATAATTATTTGGCTTTAAAACACTTCTTTTTCCAAATTATTAGTTTCTGACTGCTGTTTAAGTAGTGTTTTACCGCGCTGGTTGCGCCCCCTATCGCATTGTATCGTTTTCGGTAGTAGAAAATTATTATTTAATTGTTTTACGCTAGAAAACGTACTTTTGTCTTAGGAAAAAACCAAAAAAGATTTTTCTTGACTTTTTCTTCAAGTGAATATAGCCGTGTGATACATCATAATTAGCGGCTCGCGGCGCTCTATCTACTGAGCGACTGCATTTATTTACGTGTCATAGAAAAATCCTTCAAAAACTTCAATTTTCCGAAAATTTTGACCGTTTTAGGGTGATTTTGCGCGTTTTTTCAAATTTCCTCCAACACCTGGCTTGTTTCTGCACATCCCGTGGCTGGTTCACCTTTGCCCGACGTCCCCGCACGTACCTGCAACAGAAAAAACACCAATTATAGCAAGAAATTGAAAAAACTGCCCGACCACTCTGAAACCGTCGACCCAAAATCCACCTAAGCCCTGACAAATTTACATACTTCATACAAATACCGACTTTTATTTGTTGACTTACAGTCGCATGCGATATATCAAATTAAGCGTCTCGGTGCCTATTGTGCGATAATACCTTAATAAGACACACGTTTTATATAAAAAACGTGATTTTTCGACCTTTTTCGCATTTTCTTAAAGACTTGTAAAATTTTTATAATTATTTGGCTTTAAAACACTTCTTTTTCCAAATTATTAGTTTCTGACTGCTGTTTAAGTAGTGTTTTACCGCGCTGGTTGCGCCCCCTATCGCATTGTATCGTTTTCGGTAGTAGAAAATTATTATTTAATTGTTTTACGCTAGAAAACGTACTTTTGTCTTAGGAAAAAACCAAAAAAGATTTTTCTTGACTTTTTCTTCAAGTGAATATAGCCGTGTGATACATCATAATTAGCGGCTCGCGGCGCTCTATCTACTGAGCGACTGCATTTATTTACGTGTCATAGAAAAATCCTTCAAAAACTTCAATTTTCCGAAAATTTTGACCGTTTTAGGGTGATTTTGCGCGTTTTTTCAAATTTCCTCCAACACCTGGCTTGTTTCTGCACATCCCGTGGCTGGTTCACCTTTGCCCGACGTCCCCGCACGTACCTGCAACAGAAAAAACACCAATTATAGCAAGAAATTGAAAAAACTGCCCGACCACTCTGAAACCGTCGACCCAAAATCCACCTAAGCCCTGACAAATTTACATACTTCATACAAATACCGACTTTTATTTGTTGACTTACAGTCGCATGCGATATATCAAATTAAGCGTCTCGGTGCCTATTGTGCGATAATACCTTAATAAGACACACGTTTTATATAAAAAACGTGATTTTTCGACCTTTTTCGCATTTTCTTAAAGACTTGTAAAATTTTTATAATTATTTGGCTTTAAAACACTTCTTTTTCCAAATTATTAGTTTCTGACTGCTGTTTAAGTAGTGTTTTACCGCGCTGGTTGCGCCCCCTATCGCATTGTATCGTTTTCGGTAGTAGAAAATTATTATTTAATTGTTTTACGCTAGAAAACGTACTTTTGTCTTAGGAAAAAACCAAAAAAGATTTTTCTTGACTTTTTCTTCAAGTGAATATAGCCGTGTGATACATCATAATTAGCGGCTCGCGGCGCTCTATCTACTGAGCGACTGCATTTATTTACGTGTCATAGAAAAATCCTTCAAAAACTTCAATTTTCCGAAAATTTTGACCGTTTTAGGGTGATTTTGCGCGTTTTTTCAAATTTCCTCCAACACCTGGCTTGTTTCTGCACATCCCGTGGCTGGTTCACCTTTGCCCGACGTCCCCGCACGTACCTGCAACAGAAAAAACACCAATTATAGCAAGAAATTGAAAAAACTGCCCGACCACTCTGAAACCGTCGACCCAAAATCCACCTAAGCCCTGACAAATTTACATACTTCATACAAATACCGACTTTTATTTGTTGACTTACAGTCGCATGCGATATATCAAATTAAGCGTCTCGGTGCCTATTGTGCGATAATACCTTAATAAGACACACGTTTTATATAAAAAACGTGATTTTTCGACCTTTTTCGCATTTTCTTAAAGACTTGTAAAATTTTTATAATTATTTGGCTTTAAAACACTTCTTTTTCCAAATTATTAGTTTCTGACTGCTGTTTAAGTAGTGTTTTACCGCGCTGGTTGCGCCCCCTATCGCATTGTATCGTTTTCGGTAGTAGAAAATTATTATTTAATTGTTTTACGCTAGAAAACGTACTTTTGTCTTAGGAAAAAACCAAAAAAGATTTTTCTTGACTTTTTCTTCAAGTGAATATAGCCGTGTGATACATCATAATTAGCGGCTCGCGGCGCTCTATCTACTGAGCGACTGCATTTATTTACGTGTCATAGAAAAATCCTTCAAAAACTTCAATTTTCCGAAAATTTTGACCGTTTTAGGGTGATTTTGCGCGTTTTTTCAAATTTCCTCCAACACCTGGCTTGTTTCTGCACATCCCGTGGCTGGTTCACCTTTGCCCGACGTCCCCGCACGTACCTGCAACAGAAAAAACACCAATTATAGCAAGAAATTGAAAAAACTGCCCGACCACTCTGAAACCGTCGACCCAAAATCCACCTAAGCCCTGACAAATTTACATACTTCATACAAATACCGACTTTTATTTGTTGACTTACAGTCGCATGCGATATATCAAATTAAGCGTCTCGGTGCCTATTGTGCGATAATACCTTAATAAGACACACGTTTTATATAAAAAACGTGATTTTTCGACCTTTTTCGCATTTTCTTAAAGACTTGTAAAATTTTTATAATTATTTGGCTTTAAAACACTTCTTTTTCCAAATTATTAGTTTCTGACTGCTGTTTAAGTAGTGTTTTACCGCGCTGGTTGCGCCCCCTATCGCATTGTATCGTTTTCGGTAGTAGAAAATTATTATTTAATTGTTTTACGCTAGAAAACGTACTTTTGTCTTAGGAAAAAACCAAAAAAGATTTTTCTTGACTTTTTCTTCAAGTGAATATAGCCGTGTGATACATCATAATTAGCGGCTCGCGGCGCTCTATCTACTGAGCGACTGCATTTATTTACGTGTCATAGAAAAATCCTTCAAAAACTTCAATTTTCCGAAAATTTTGACCGTTTTAGGGTGATTTTGCGCGTTTTTTCAAATTTCCTCCAACACCTGGCTTGTTTCTGCACATCCCGTGGCTGGTTCACCTTTGCCCGACGTCCCCGCACGTACCTGCAACAGAAAAAACACCAATTATAGCAAGAAATTGAAAAAACTGCCCGACCACTCTGAAACCGTCGACCCAAAATCCACCTAAGCCCTGACAAATTTACATACTTCATACAAATACCGACTTTTATTTGTTGACTTACAGTCGCATGCGATATATCAAATTAAGCGTCTCGGTGCCTATTGTGCGATAATACCTTAATAAGACACACGTTTTATATAAAAAACGTGATTTTTCGACCTTTTTCGCATTTTCTTAAAGACTTGTAAAATTTTTATAATTATTTGGCTTTAAAACACTTCTTTTTCCAAATTATTAGTTTCTGACTGCTGTTTAAGTAGTGTTTTACCGCGCTGGTTGCGCCCCCTATCGCATTGTATCGTTTTCGGTAGTAGAAAATTATTATTTAATTGTTTTACGCTAGAAAACGTACTTTTGTCTTAGGAAAAAACCAAAAAAGATTTTTCTTGACTTTTTCTTCAAGTGAATATAGCCGTGTGATACATCATAATTAGCGGCTCGCGGCGCTCTATCTACTGAGCGACTGCATTTATTTACGTGTCATAGAAAAATCCTTCAAAAACTTCAATTTTCCGAAAATTTTGACCGTTTTAGGGTGATTTTGCGCGTTTTTTCAAATTTCCTCCAACACCTGGCTTGTTTCTGCACATCCCGTGGCTGGTTCACCTTTGCCCGACGTCCCCGCACGTACCTGCAACAGAAAAAACACCAATTATAGCAAGAAATTGAAAAAACTGCCCGACCACTCTGAAACCGTCGACCCAAAATCCACCTAAGCCCTGACAAATTTACATACTTCATACAAATACCGACTTTTATTTGTTGACTTACAGTCGCATGCGATATATCAAATTAAGCGTCTCGGTGCCTATTGTGCGATAATACCTTAATAAGACACACGTTTTATATAAAAAACGTGATTTTTCGACCTTTTTCGCATTTTCTTAAAGACTTGTAAAATTTTTATAATTATTTGGCTTTAAAACACTTCTTTTTCCAAATTATTAGTTTCTGACTGCTGTTTAAGTAGTGTTTTACCGCGCTGGTTGCGCCCCCTATCGCATTGTATCGTTTTCGGTAGTAGAAAATTATTATTTAATTGTTTTACGCTAGAAAACGTACTTTTGTCTTAGGAAAAAACCAAAAAAGATTTTTCTTGACTTTTTCTTCAAGTGAATATAGCCGTGTGATACATCATAATTAGCGGCTCGCGGCGCTCTATCTACTGAGCGACTGCATTTATTTACGTGTCATAGAAAAATCCTTCAAAAACTTCAATTTTCCGAAAATTTTGACCGTTTTAGGGTGATTTTGCGCGTTTTTTCAAATTTCCTCCAACACCTGGCTTGTTTCTGCACATCCCGTGGCTGGTTCACCTTTGCCCGACGTCCCCGCACGTACCTGCAACAGAAAAAACACCAATTATAGCAAGAAATTGAAAAAACTGCCCGACCACTCTGAAACCGTCGACCCAAAATCCACCTAAGCCCTGACAAATTTACATACTTCATACAAATACCGACTTTTATTTGTTGACTTACAGTCGCATGCGATATATCAAATTAAGCGTCTCGGTGCCTATTGTGCGATAATACCTTAATAAGACACACGTTTTATATAAAAAACGTGATTTTTCGACCTTTTTCGCATTTTCTTAAAGACTTGTAAAATTTTTATAATTATTTGGCTTTAAAACACTTCTTTTTCCAAATTATTAGTTTCTGACTGCTGTTTAAGTAGTGTTTTACCGCGCTGGTTGCGCCCCCTATCGCATTGTATCGTTTTCGGTAGTAGAAAATTATTATTTAATTGTTTTACGCTAGAAAACGTACTTTTGTCTTAGGAAAAAACCAAAAAAGATTTTTCTTGACTTTTTCTTCAAGTGAATATAGCCGTGTGATACATCATAATTAGCGGCTCGCGGCGCTCTATCTACTGAGCGACTGCATTTATTTACGTGTCATAGAAAAATCCTTCAAAAACTTCAATTTTCCGAAAATTTTGACCGTTTTAGGGTGATTTTGCGCGTTTTTTCAAATTTCCTCCAACACCTGGCTTGTTTCTGCACATCCCGTGGCTGGTTCACCTTTGCCCGACGTCCCCGCACGTACCTGCAACAGAAAAAACACCAATTATAGCAAGAAATTGAAAAAAAATCGCCCGCCCACCCCCCCATATTGTACTTACTAAGGTAAAGATAGTCGATATCCACAGTGGGTACCATCAATAACTTCTAAAGTAAGGCATATTTTGACACGGGGTTTTTACGACCTCAATTGTACGAGGATAGGCTTATTGCTTACCGTAATATCTTTATTAAAATATTTAGTTAGGATTTCGACAAAATTTATTTTTATATTACTGCAAGTATTTTTATTTAAAACTTTTACAAACCTTTTACTGCAGTGTTATACTTACCACCCTTTCGACGCTTCACGTTGACCCGTCGTCGCATATCACGGCGAACCTGAAACAAAAATAAAAGATTAGTCGAAAACAAGTCCCTCTGACATTTTAACAAGTTATACCTGTGTATTCCTCCGTGATTAGAAGATGTTTGGACATCGGACGCCCGCAAAAGTGACAAGGCAGAGAAGAAGCCCAACCCCTGTTGCTCACTCGAGTCCAACTACGAGTGTTAGACGGAGTATTGGGGAGTGGGAGACCGGAAAACCGGACGCACTTCCCAAGCCCCCGACCACCCCGACAAAGTCCAGGACGCTTGAGCCCCCAAAGCCGAAACTGAAGACGACGCTCTCGCAAGTCGAGCCCAGAGTTGTTACTCGAAGAATGTCAGCAGAGGCGGTGGGGAGCCCACCCACACAGCAGAAGTCTAAATACATTGACCGCTTAACAGAAGCCAGAGCTTGTGTTACCAAGGCCAAATTGCACCTTGGTAACTCGCGAAACATCAAAACCGAGATAAAGAACGAGGTAACACAAGCGATTGAGAGGCTATACCAGTTGGTAAAAGAAGCGGAAAGTGTAAAAGGACAAAGAATGACTCAGCAAGAATCAGACAAGGATAAACAACCTGAGAAGGAAAAGGAACCAGTGAAGGAGAAGGCTATAGAAGAAAGCGCACTAGTTAAGAAAATGGAAGAACATGCAAAGCTGATTCAAGATAGCAACGAGAAGATGGAAAAGCTAAGGGAGACGATTGAAAAGCAACAAGAGACACAGGAAAAGATAACATATGCGAATGTAGCAGCGGCGCACACCAGGAGGCAGACCCCTGAGCAGACCGCGCTACATTCCGTAGTAGTTACAGCAAAGGATGAAATGGAGACAGGAGAAGAAA